>OX453078.1:3454153-3494332 GCA_949699795.1 Spicauda simplicius | reverse complement strand
AACTTCATGAAACCCAGGAGTTCTATCTAAAGTCAATCACAACTGCGTTGTTACTCCCGAAGCCTAAGATGGTCGCCATATATAAAAGTGAGCCAGCGAGTACATCTTTCCATTGAAACGCAAGGCTTGCTTCACCCTAAAATTAGGTATGACCGTAGTACCACTTTGGTTTGACCATATAGGCACAGTAGAGATATGGTACAGTATGGAAACTACCTTTTTTTTTGTTACGGGAAGGAAACCTTCAAAAGGTACATCGAAGTCTTGGGAGAGACTCCGGGTTATGACGGATTTTCACCCACTAAAACCTCCTCGGTGGCCTTCCTCAGCGCTTGTTGTAGTAGGGGACTCGGAAACTCCAACGGAACGAACTGGTGTCCCCTAGCGCAGCGCCCCTCACGGGCTCAACTCTTGGGGGACGTGTACCATCCCCCTTCACCATCCGGTTCTTACGGCGAGATGCAGCCACACATCCCGCCGTCCTTCTCGGGATTGCTTGTTGGACGATTCGATCTCCCACTCTAGCCGTCCGCAACCCCAGAGGCCCCGTTAGTCGCCTCTTACGACAGGCAGAGGATACCGTAGCCGTATTTTAGTCCCCGACTACAGGGTGATGGAAACTACCTACAAGCGTTCGAAAACAGCACACTTACATATACATGCGTATTGATGCGGTCGCTAAGGGGGGGGGGGGGGTAATAGCGAGTGTCGCGTTAAGACGTGGCTATTTGTTTCCGCGATCTATTTCAAACTAAGTATCATAATAATTATCGTCATGCTGGGATTAAAATGCGAACCCGTGAAATTACCTTCTTATATTATTTGTAAATTGCGTAGATATTACAATTCGATTAATTGATGACTACATGACAATAAATGCTAAAATAAGTATTAATAACACCATTACAAAAAATATATATAGACAGACAACCCTATTGCATCAACGGTGTGTAGGTAATAATTTTATAAACTAGGCTTAGTTTCCATACTGTTTCATATTAGTACTGTGATATAGGCTCCGTAGTTCCTATCTTGCAAAATACATACACGCAAAACATAGATAGGCGAAACTTTAATTTTTATTATATGTATTGATGGATACTTCATTACTTTGACACAAAAAGCCAGCTATTGAAAGCAAAATGTAGAGCAAATTTAGGGGCCGTTTTGTGAAATTAAATCCAGTATTACATTACTGAATATCCAACCGCGTTTAAACATTGGATCAAAAGATAATAACAAAGTATTCATTTTGAAGGATCTTCAAAGCTCTCGTTCATATTAATTTGCGGATTGACTAAGATTTTTCTCTTTTCCCTTATTAATATATGTTTATACTAGCGGAACCCGCGACTTCCCTCGCGCAAATCAAATTATGATCCATCCATTAGCCACATGAGATCCATTGCGCGACAAACCCCATATTGAAAAACAAAGCGAAATACTAAGTTTTGATAAGCTTAAATCAAATTTGGCGAGTTTCTGAAAAAAACTTTTAACCCCTATGTTAGCCTCTTAGGAGTTGATTTTCCAAAATTTTGATACAGATTATTGATTTTATCTAAACAAAAAACAAATAATAAGTTTCATGATGTTAGCTTTTTAAATTGACGGACTATCATACAAATCCCTCTCTCCCTATTTTTTAACCCCTAGGGGGCTAATTCCTAGGAATCCTTTCTTAGTACTTTACTTTAGGAAAATCACACTTTACTTTAGGAAAATCATGGTGCAAAATTTGTAGTCTGTAACCACAGTAGTTTGGGCTGTGCATTGATATGTCAGCTGTTAAGTCAGTTTTCCTTTGTATACATGGAGTACAACCCATTATTGTCCGACTGCTGGGCACGGGTCTTCTCTCAGAATGAGAGAATTTTAGGCCATAGACCACCGCGCTGGCCAAGTGCGAATTGGTGGACTTCGTATACATATAGATTATAAATAAACTGTACTCTAATACACTATATAACACTGGGTTTGTCTATTTTTACTCTAATAAACTATTTGATATGTAACAATTATTTATATACGCTAGACCGAAATTGATATATTTCCAATTTAACAAAACTAGTCATACGTCAAAACGATCGAAATTCGACCTTAATTCAAGTCAAAAACTAAACTTAATATTGTCCGAAGTAGCACAAATATTTCTCAAAGTCAATTAAATTGTATTAATATTTAAGTTAGTTTAACGATAAAGAGGTTTAATTAACTAAGCTGCATTTAAAAATAGCGGGTATTTTGATAAAGACATGTGACATTTTTTGTGTGTTTTCAGAGTAAGACGTTGAATGTTTTATTTCGTTCATTATATAACTTTGTCTTTGTGTCAAATGCAAGGAAGAGTGTGTAATATGTTTTAGTAGGTTTTATGTATGTTTTATGCATTATTTGAAAATAATATTAGCATTCCGTAATCCTTCTCTACATAAACTATAATCGTGCGTAATTTCATACCACTCCGTCACAAGTTTTTGCTTCCCGTATTATTACAGATAAGCCACAGTTTCGAATATGGCTTTCATTTTGTATCATCTGTGCATTTTGAATTCCGTGTGTGGGGAGACCGGCTCGTCAAATATGCATGGGGCTCGGCTGGAACCCGTCAAGCTACGGACTTTTAGCTCAAACTGTAACTGCGTTCAGTGACTTTAGTACAGTTTTTGATGTTCCCCAAAACAAGCTTTGTTCTTGGGCTTGCTCGTAATTTCAACGAACATTGTGAAGGTGACATGTACATTGTATAATTTTTAAGTAGATCGCCTATAGTCAGAGAAAAAAGGGCGGGGGAGAGATTGACGATTTTTTTAATTATACAATATGGATACCAAATGAAACTAGCAGGTAGACCATGACAAAATAGATGTGCATAATAATACTTTTTTATTATTGTTTTGATCCTAAAATAATTGAATTATTACCAAAACCAAAAATCATTTGATTTGTTTTTAAGCAGTCAATTTTTCAATAATTTTACAATGTTACTTATTATATGCGCTAGATCCACACTGTTTATTTGAGATTTCACAAAGTAAGACACAGTTTCGAATATGGCTTTCATTTAGTATCATCTGTGCATTTTGAATTCCGTGTGTGCGGAGACAGGCTCGTCAAATATGCATGGGCCTCGGCTGGAACCCGTCAAGCTACGGATTTTTAGCTCGAACTTTAATTTTTCAGTCCCTTTAGTTTGTTCCGTTTCCTCAAAACAATAATTATTGAATTTGTTTACTTTTTTGAGACATTGAGACATTACAAAATTTGACCAATAACAAAAACGGACTATGTATCTACATTGTACTACATAGACGATAAATGTAACCAGTGATTGTTTCAAGGAAACGTAAAAAACTCGTACTAAAGTAAGTTTTCAAGGTGATACAACCAGTGTAGTTCGACCGGGCTAGTACCACCGCCACACCTATTTCTGGCGTGAATCATTTCTTGCGTTCCGATAGAAGGGTGTGGTTGCCGGCACACTTTCACATGAGGCGACCATCATAGTCCTCGGGAGAAGCAACGCATCTGTGATTGACTTCAGATAGAACCCATGTTCTGTGTGCAGTTGATTACAGATGTCCATGAGCGGCAGTGATCACTTACCACCAGGTGGACTGCATGCTCGTTTGCTACTTCAGTCAGATAAAGATAAACTAAGCAGGAACTATTTCACATAAGAAATATGTAGGTGTGGTTACATTATCTAAGATTCATTATAATAATATGACAACCCGCGTGGCGGAGCGGCTACCATACCGGTCTGACGCGCAATGGGTCCCGGGTTCGATTCCCAGCCAGACAGGTATCTTAATGATGAGTTTAAACTCATGTTCTGGGTCTGGGTGTTTGTGTATTCGTCTTGTGTGTGTCAATGATGCCCATGACACAGGAGAAAATCCTAGTGTGGGGCTATGAGTGTAGAAAGCGTGTGTTAAAATTATGTCCATGGGCGGCATTAATCACTTAGGTACTATCAGATTGATTGCATACTTATTTATTTTATTTTATTTACTTTTTATTTTATTTGCTACATATGAATAAATAGTGCTAGTATATTTATAGTAACGAGTCAGCTTTCGCGTGTGCGAATGAATTATTAACTACTTAAGCCTTTAATGGTTAAAAGCTATTTGGTGAATAAATAACGAAATAAAATATATAAACTTCCTGCTATATTTTATATTATTTATACATAAATAGCAGCAGTGATAGCCTTATGGTTGAAACTTGCCGTCTCGTTCGGGAGGTACGAGGTACAAACCCAAGACACGCACAACTGATTCATGTGCGTATTAGAAATTAATTATCACTGCTTTTCGGTGAAGGAAAACATCGTGGGGAAACCTACACACCCGAGAGTTCTTTAAAAAAAGTTCTCGGAGGTGTGAAGTCCGCCATTTTGCACTTGTCCAGTGCGGTGGACCACGGCCTAAATTCTCTCATTCTGAGAGAAGACCCGCGCCCAGCAGTGGGACAGTAATGGGTTGACGAGATACATAAATGCGAAAATTTATGAGAATGTTTGTTGTTACTCTTTCACGCGAAAACTACTGACTACTACTAAATTTGGCACACACATACGTAGCTTACGAAGCTATTTTCAAAATAATAGATTAACATGGAAACATCCCTGTAGCTCCAGGATCAAAATAGGGCAACGGCATCCCCTGCAATGTATGTGTAATATTTTTAGTTGATTTTATGTATGTTATATGCATTATTTGAAAAAACCGTGCAAACCACTTTAACCGTGCAAAATTTCATACTAATCTGTCCGCGGCAAATTACTTTAAAATGCGTCACAAGTTTTTGCTTCACGTCACATATATAGATTATAAAATATGTTCTATATAAATATACGATAGTTACTGATGTAGGTCGTACAGTGACTAGTAAATTCGTTCAACTGGTAAACGGAATACTAAATGTCAACATCAAAATTGCAGTCACTGGACTGCGTGGAACGAGTATGAAAGTTTAATAAATTCAGTGTTATTTTTCGAATTACAGGGAAAATATGAATAATAAATGAAAATTACGTGGTGTTTCGAAGAGAAGTTTATTTTTTTTATAATAATTAAGCAGCAAACGAGCATGCAGTCCACCTGATGGTAAGTGGCCACTGCCGCCCATGGGCACCTGTAAGCCACTTCAAATAGAACATGGGTTCTATCTGAAGTCAATCACAGACGCGTTGCTACTCCCGAAGGCTAGGATGGTCGCCTCATATAAAAGTGTACCGGCAACAACATCCTTCCATCGAAACGTAAGAAATGCTTCACGTTAGAAATGGTGTGGTGGTGGTACCTTCCCGGTCAAACTACAATGTTCTACCACCTTTTAATATTTACCACGTTCTTACCACGTTCTTTAGTCCTCAGGATTAGAAACATACGCCCTGTAGTTCCGGGATCAGAATAGGGCTACGGCATCCCCTGCCTGTCGTAAGAGGTGACTAAAAGGGGCTTCCGGGGTTGCAGACGGCTAGAGTGGAAGCTCGAACCGTTCGGTCAGGCAATCCCGGGAAGGACGGCGATATGTGTGGTCGCATACCGTTGTAAAGACTAGACGGAGCGGTGGGCCCAGCCGCCCATCTGGGAGGAGCCCGATGGGGCAACGCGCTCGGAGGATTCCGGTTGAAGTCGTTTCGAGATTCCGGAGTCCTCCTTTTCAGCGCCGAGGACGTCCACCAGGGGGGTTTTAGTGCGGTAAATATCCCACATAACCCTGCGTCGCTCCCACGGCGTCGGGTACCTTTTGAAGGTTTCCCCCTCGAAAACAAAAAAAAAAGGATTAGAAACATGATATGGACAAACTCGAAAAGAACCTTAATCCCATACAGAGTTGATCTTTGATGTCCATCATATTTACCAGCAAATGGAATGAAAGGTTTTTATAAAACATAAATTAGCAGAATTGATGACGTGACGAAGCGGTCACCATACGGGTCTGAAGCGCAATGGGTTCCGGGTTCAATCCCTGCAGGCAGATATCTGTATAACGAGTTTAGATTTATATTCTGGGTGTCTGTGTACCTTATCCCTGTAGTTCCGGGATCAGAATAAGGATACGGCATCGTCGCTGCGTGTCGTAAGAGGCGACTAAAAAGGGCTTCCGGGGCGGTAAAAGTGGGAGCTCGAACCGTACAGTCAAGCGACCTTCGTGTAGAACGAGGGCATATGTGGCCACATAGTCATAAAAACCAGGAGGTGCAGTGAGTACAATGCTCACTGAGAACAGTCCGAATGGGGCATCGTGCTCGGAGGACTCCAGTTGTGTTCCGTTGGAAATCCCGGAGGCTTCCACGCAGCGCTGAGGATGGCCACCGGGGGGGTTTTAGTGAGGTAAAAATTCCACATAACCCGCGTCGCTCCCACGGCGTCGGGTACCTTTTGAAAGTTTCCCCTCGAAAACAAAAAAAAAATATGTTGGTGTACCTATGTCCCGGTTTATGCATGAGTAGAAAATGTTATTAGTGTTTTTAACATAATATAAAGTTATTCATTACAATATTACTTAATTGCCTAGACTACAAAACCCTTATGTAGTCAATGTTTGTAAGAGATATATGCCTCTTACAAATCCCTTTGAAAACTAATCCGTTCCTCGCTTATTGTGTATTTATTGGAAAATTGGAAATGAAATCCCTACTTATTAACACCCTATACCTTTTTCCTAATATCATGTTTTCTTTCTTATAACGAAATATTCAGCCTTAGAAAGAAAGTTTTTACGCACTTTTTACGCACAGACTAAAATTTAATCCCTATTTTACTCCATTTGTGGTGGTTTCTAAACTCGATTGAACTTCTTTTTTAAATTTCCTCTATTACCCCCTATTTTTTAAGTGACATCGTCTTATAATTCGATGCGGCCGGTTTCACGCACCAAAAAACATGACTCATGCCGCGTTACCTCGCTTTGAGGCGTTCCATTGAAGGCTTGAAGTTTTACGAGGTGGTAGAACCACTGTAGTTCAACCGGGGAAGTACCACCACCACACCTATTTCTAGCGTGAAGCATTTCATGCGTTTCGTTGGAAAGGTGTTTCCCGGCACACTTTCACATGCGGCGACCATCATAGTCCTCCGGAGTAGCAGCTCTGTGATTGGCTTTACATTGAACCCATGTTCTATATAAACTTTATTACAGATGTCGATGGACAGCAGTGACCTCTTACCATCATGTGGACTGCATGCTCGTTTGCTACTACAATCAAATAAATAATGCAGTCCATCTGATTGCGATCATATAAAAGTGTGCCAGCAACCACAAGCTCTGCATCCTAATTTGCTACTTTAATTAAAACCCAACCATGTACATATTTCGGTATCATGACTTAATAACATTTATAAGTTGTATAAAATCACCGCCAAACAAAATGTAACTTGTAGAGGTATCTCAGAATATAAATCAGATTTTTCCTCCCTCATTATATTTTTCCAGTCCACTGTCTGTCTGTAAAGCTAAATACAATCAGGTTACTTCAAGTGAGGTATCTTTGACGCTGGAAATTTAATTGCATTTTCATGTTTATCAAAGACGACTGTAACTCGAGGCCTACGAAGGACTCGCTTTGAGCGTTTAAAACACTTTTTATTACATTGAAGTACGAGATACAGTCCACCTGATGGTAAGTGGTCACTGCCGTGTATGGACATCTGTAAGCAACTTTAGAACACGGGTTCTATCTGAACTCGATCACAGATGCGTTTCTACTAACGAGGACTAAGTTGTTCGCATATTTAAGTGAGCCGGTGACCACACCCTTTCATCTAAACGCAATAACTGCTTCACGATAACAATAGGTGTGGCAGTGATGTGGGACGATCATCACTCCTTTTGCCTAGACGTGATTCCATTCGAGGATACTTCTTCCCCAACAATTATCTGTCCTTTTTTTTTTGTTCTCGAGGGGGAAACCTTCAAAAGGTACCCGACGCCGTGGGAGCGACGCAGGGTTATGTGGGATTTTTACCGCACTAAAACCCCCCCGGTGGCCGTCCTCGGAGAGTTATATCAGTAAATTTAATAAGTAAGAATGTATTTGTCTGTTTTTTTCTGTACCTCCTTTTCTTCTCTAATTTTCCTTAAAAAAATTAAATCATACCGTTCCTACTGCCAAGCTAGATCTTAGATTAAGAAGAGCCATAGTCATTTAATTACCAGTAATGTAGACCTTTCAGGCATTTAGAGTTGCTTTTGAACTATTTATTCATAGTTACAACAGTTTTCATTCGTTTTGATGTGTCGTACTAATATTATAAAGGCGAAAGTTTGTGAGTGTGTATGTTTGTTACTTCTTCATGTCTAAACGGCTGGAGTGATTTTCGTAAAATTTAATAGGGAGTTAGCTGACTCTCTGGATTAACATATAGGCTACTTTTTATTGTAGGAAAATATCTTAGTCCCACTTGACAATTGACACATCGATTTATTTTAACGCGAGTGAAGCTGCGCGGTTCAGCTAGAACAAAATAACTTCAAAAACTGTGCATAACTCAAATTGTGTGCTTGGGATCGCTGAAATAAAACCCAAGACTTTTAGCAAGAAATACATTTCCATTTTTGCTTGCATATCTTATTACAGTAAAATTGCTAGGCTCAGCAATAAGGCTGAAGTTCGTGTCTTCTGTAGACAGTTGGTTAGATTTTTAATGAATTGACTTCATTTATATATTGCTGTCTGTTTCATTGCTTAAAGAATAATATTCTTTACATCAAGTTGATAAAGCATCATAAGGCAGCCATTGAATCGTATCCAATGACTATGGGGACTATGACTAAAATATTACCTAGAAATCTATGTAACTTTATAATCGGTATAGAAATACACTAGATACACAGTCTCGAACAAAAATGACACCTAAAACTGTCGTCAAATTTACGTAGTTATGTATAGATGGTCATAAGGACCATATATTTTAGTAATACAACCTTACGTCTATGATTTAAAGTCATATTTACAACGATTTAAGCAAAAAGCAATAAAATTTTATACTTGAAATGAGCGCTCATTTTTTTAATTGAGCGCTCTTTTTCACCGCACAGTTTTGAGACGCTGAATGTGTATATTGGGTTTTCTATATCGATGAATTTTATATATTGATTTTATTTTATATGACACGGTTCTTACGACTTAAATCGTGCTAACTATATGCAATTTCGCTAGCCATCTTCCATAACGCGAAGCACAAGAGTAAGTGGAAAATTCTCATATTCCTACGAAACCACTTGTGAACAATGACGTACACAAGCTTGTGTAACATCCCACAAGGGAAGTTGTTTATTGTTATATTTGTTTTAATTTGTAATAAAATTTTAATTTTAATGTACTGTAATGAATAGGGATATTACCCGGGCCTGAGAGGACACTCTCGGGACTTACCTCCATACGTTAATAAGGTGGTTGGACGTTAAAACCTTGTAAAGTCAGACCAAAAAATAAATAGACGGAGCTTATGTGCAATTTACACAAGTATAATTGTGATGTACGTTAAGATAATTCATTTTGTACTATTAATAACGCTTTCTATTTTCACAGCCTCATACAAGGAATTTCTTGTACATAATACACATATATCCAGATCCAGAACACGAGGAATATGATGGTCGCCTTATATAAAAGTGTGCTGGCAACCACACTTTTCCACCGCAACGCAAGAAATGCTTCAGGTGTGTGAATTCCACCAATTCGCAATTGACCAGCGCGGTGGACTATGGCCTAAACTCTCTCATTCCGAAAGAAGACTAGTGCCCGGCAGTGAGACAATAATGGGTTAACGATAAAACAATGTTAATAAAAACTGTTATATAACATACAAATGTAAATGAGAGTATAAGAAAATCCTCCTAGATATTTTGCCTATGGGAATGAAATTCTGCCTAAGAAGCAAAGGAAAAGGAACACAAAGGAATGTGTAAACCTTTAAAATCCCTTATCCAAACACTTCTTTAGACATTGAAAAGGATATTAAGCAGTACAAAGAGGTATCTCTTTAGACATATCTAATACCCGGGAATGGGGACGAAAATATAATACGTATTATATCGCCACATAAAATATTTATAAATTTAGAAATATTTGTGCTCTTCATGTGGAGTTTTTATATAATATTAGTTGTACCCTGCGCGCGTTGCTACGCCATCAGAAAAAAAATACAGCCAGAACCCTTCGCGAGCTCATGACTAACAACTTTGCTAAAGATCATCACATGATCAAAATATTAGTTTCCGACTATAGAGGACATACAGAGCAACACTAATGTGTATTGAAATTAATTTCTTTAACGATGAAAAACATCATCATGAACAGATAACATTAAAACTGATTTTTATACAACTAAGTTTTCAGGTGATAGAACCAATGTAGTTCGACCGGGGAGGTACCACCGCAACACCTATTTCTAGCGTGAAGCATTTTTTGCGTTTCGATGGAAAGGTGTGGTTGCCGGTACACTTTTATATGAGGCGACCATCTGAGTCCTCGGGAGTAGCAACACATCTGTGATTGACTTCAGATAGAACCCATGTTCTGTATGAAGTTGATTACAGATGTCCATGGGCGGCAGTGACCACTTACCATCAGGTGGACTGCATGCTCGTTTGCTACTTCAGTGAAATAAAAAAAAACTAAGTATCAAACGATCATGCATGGTAATTGTTCACTGACGGCCGAGGATATCTATTAGCAACTTCATATAAACAAGGGTGTATTTGGAAAGACTGTTTATCTAACAGATGTGTTGCTACTCCCGAGGACATTACTCCTACTGCTCACTTTCATATAAGGTGACATATCATATGAAATCGTGCAAGCCACACTCTTCCACGGGGATGTAAGAACGGCTTCACGACAGAAATAGTTCCATCCATCCATCCATCCATCAGCCTTTGAAAGTCCACTGCTGGACATAGGCCTCCCCTAATCTGCGCCACTTCGACCGGTCCTGAGCCATCTGAATCCAGCAGTTACCCGCCGTCTTCTTCAGGTCATCAGTCCACCGGGTCGGGGGGCGGCCTGCACTCCTTTTGCCGAGGCGTGGTCTCCATTCGAGGACTCTTCTACCCCATCGGTTATCTGTCCTACGAACGATGTGGCCTGCCCATTGCCACTTCAGCCTACTAATTCTTAGAGCTATGTCGGTAACTTTCGTTCTCCTGCGGATTTCATCATTACGAATTCTGTCGCGCAGGGAAATACCAAGCATAGCTCTCTCCATAGCTCGCTGAGCGGCTTTGAGCTTACGCACGAGGCTCACAGTAAAGGACCACGTCTCGGCGCCGTATGTCATCACTGGCAACACACACTGCTCGAACATCTTCGACTTCAGGCTCTGAGGTATATCGGACAGAAATAGTTATGGCGGTCAAACTATGTTCGTTCTATATTACATGTTTTTGTAAGAGATGTTTTTCTTGCTTTCAAATTAAGACTAACATCTCGCTTATAAATATAAACTTGCTAGATTATTGTCAAAAGTTTCTTGTTTATTTATATCAATGCGCTGTTTAATAGGGAAAGTTGGGAAACTTTCACAAACAGCTATTTCTTATCTCACTAACTAGATACGAATGATTTCGATTTGTGTATATACTTATTTTTGAAGTGAAACTTCTTTAGGCGCATGAGGGTAAAATTTTTACAGATGAAACGTCACGCCGGTATGCAACGGAAGTGTCGGAAAAGAGAGAGAGAGTGATCGAGACCGATTGAGAGAGAGTAAGACAGGGCGAACGTAGCATGAGCAACTAGCCGTGGAGTGAGAGTAGGGAGCAAGCGAGTGAGAAACATTGAGAGAAAAAGTGAGACAGAGCGAACGTCGTATCACGCCTTTTTCCCTTCCTCTTAATCTTGGAAATTTAAAGTTTTAGATTTGTATAAATATAAACAAGATTTATAAATTAGCTCGCCAAAGAAGTTTCACTTCTGACATGTGTACTTTGTACGCACGCATGTTTTTTTCTATAAGAATGTAGTATTTAGCATTAAGAATTAAGCAAGGCTGTAAAGTATATGGTTCGACCTGAGAGATACCATCGCCACACCTATTGGAGTTTAGCAGGTAGAACCAGTGTAGTCCGACCGGGGAAGTATCACCGCCACACCTATGTATTTCTAGCGTGAAGCAGTTCTTGCGTTTCGATGGAAGGGTGTGGTTGCCGGCACAGTTTTATATGAGGCGCCCGTCATAGTCCTCGGGAGTAGCCACGCATCTGATTATCTTCAGATGGAACCCATGTTCTATTTGAAGTTGCTTACAGATGTCCATGGGCAGCAGTGACCACTTAAAATCAGGTCTACTGGATACGCGTTTGCTACTTCAGTTAAATTAAAAAATATATATATGCACAAGTCCTTCTAGCAGTAAAAACTAATACCGGCACAATCTTCCAACCAAGATCTGCTAAGAACTTTCTCGAATAACACAAATGGGGTATCATCGGTCAAACTCGTTTTAAACTTTACTAGAGGAAATATAATGAAAATATGTAAAAGGAACATATATTAATACCTAAGCCCCGAGAAGGCAACGTGTAGTTTTCCGCGCCAGCGACCCGGCAGAACGCAGATGGTGGTTCGGGTGGCCATATATACCAGAATAACAACGGACGGTCCTGTTATGCAAATTATCAAAATCATATTCAATTCATACTTAATATTATTAAGGCGAAAGTTTGTGAGCGTGTATGTTTGTTACTTCTTCACTTCAACGGCTGGAGCGATTTTCATAAAATTTGGTAGGGAGTTAGCTGACACTCTGGATTAACATATAGGCTATTTTTTAATATGGGAAAATATTTTATTCCTACGGGACAATCGATACATCGTTTTTTTTTAAAACGGGCGAAGCTGCGGGGTTCAGCTATTATCAAATAAAAATCAAATTCTTACGTACAATTTCTGACCAGTATTTTAAATTTTACTACATAAATAGTACATAAATCGACTACGATGATTTCCACTAATATGTTTTTACATAATTTGTGAAGCGTTATGTTATAAAGTAAAACTTAATTTAAAATTATATGTCCAACACATTCAATCTACAGTCATTTTCTGCTTGTTATTTTATTTTTTTTATAGTATAAAACTAGGAAATGTAAAATTAGTGGCACTTGCCAACCTGTCTAAAGTCGACGTAAGATGCAATGCCTGACGAAGTTGCAAGCCTCGTATAAGTATCTCTCCATGACCACATGCTTCAGATTAAAATAATACTGCTTGCCATGGATGTTATAAGGCAAATATAGGTGCGCCTACCTCCGAAAACAAACAACGGTTAATTCTGCTTTCAAAAATAATTATGGTACCAGAAATGTAATGAATCTACTAAACCTTTAGAAGAATTACCATACAGTTACCCATTGCATCGGTCGACCGTAATTTAAATTAAAAAATAAACTTCATACTGTCCAAAGTAGTACGAATGTTTCTAAAATTCAAATAAAATGTAATATTTTTTAAGTAATTTTGAATGCGCCCGTTAAATATTAAAAGAGGTTTAATTAGCTAAGCCGCATTTAAAAGCCATAACGGTATTTTAACAAAGACATCTGACATTATTGACGTTATGTGTTTTCATTGTTAGACATTAAATATTATATTTCGTTTATTATGTATGTGTTTGTGACAAATGCAACCCATTACACACACTAGTGTGTAATGGGTTTTTAGTCGATTTTATATATGATATAGGCATTATTCGAAAAAAAATAACATTCTGCACTCCTTCTCTACGTCCACTATAACCGTGCAAAATTTTATACTAATCCGTCTGCGGCATATTACTTAAAAATGTGTCACAAGTTTTTGCTTCACGTATTAATATATTTCGGTGAAGGAAAACATCGTGAGGAAACCTACACACCCGAGAGTTCTTAAAAAAAACGTTCTCGGAGGTGTGTGAAGTCCACCAATTCGCACTTGGCCAGCGCGGTGGACTATGGCCTACACTTTCTCATTCTGAGAGAAGACCCGTGCCCAGCAGTGGGCCAATAATGGGTTGATGAGAGATTAATATATAGATAAGATTGAACGCCAGGTGGGTCTGGCGCTCAACAACAATGTCAGAAATTTGTAATTCTTATTACAAATAATCATTAACAAAAAATAATACGAAAAATGATATTTTTCTTATATATCCTAATATCCTAATTGGAAACGACATAACTTGGTCACATTACAAGGAAATGAGAAGTCGTTATGTTTGCTGACGTATTTCTATAGTAAAAGCAATTTCGTTAATATTTGTGTATGTAAAAATACGAATATACTATCATGCTCTATGATTTATGTATAAGATAATATTCGATAAGAATACTCTGACCGAAAATAAGCTTCCTTTATAAGGTAAATTTTACCTCACAATCGAAATTATAGTCCTGTCAACAAAAATAGAATATTCTGTATTACTTTTAAGGTAACATATTTATTTTTTATGTTATATTTGCAGTCCATCTGATGGTTTGTGGTCATTGTTGCCCATAGACATCTGTAAAAATATAGATAGAACATTGGTTCCATCTGAAATCAATCGCAGATGCAACTACTTCCGAGGTCAAAGATATGAAAGTGTGCCGGCAACCACATCCTTACATCGACACGCAAGTACTGTTTCAAGCTAGAAATAAGCGTGGTGGTGGTACCACTCGGTCGAACACTGAGTTTACCACCTTATGAACCTATACACCTTAAATGGACATCGGTAACCAAGGTGATAGAACCAGTGTAGTTCGAAGGTGGTAGAACCAGTGTAGTTCGTCCGGGGAAGTACCACCGCCACACATATTTCTAGCGTGAAGCATTTTTTTGCGTTTCGATGGAAGGGTGTGGTTCGCGGCACACTATTATACGAGGCGACCATTTTAGTCCTCGGGAGTGGCAACGCATCTGTCAATGACTTCAGATAGACCCTAAGAACGTTCAATATGAAGTTGTTTACAGATGTCCTTAAGCGACAGACACCACTTACCACCAGGTGGACTTCAGGATTGTTTGCTACTTTAATGTGATAAAAAAATTAGTTGAATGCACTAATTTTTTAACTTACTTTACAAAAGAAAAATCCTTGATTATTTCAGTAATATGGTCCCCCTACACATATCTGCCGCATTCACTCATCTGCACTAACATATTCCCATTGTAAAAGCCATTTCGGGCCGTTTATTTACGTGAAATGACGTAAATTATGAACTCTTATTTGCAGGTAGAAATGGATATATTTACGAAAGGAAGATGAAAGAAACTCTTTGGAGCGCAGTTTATTACGAATGACAGGACGGTCTCGTCTTTTATTATATATTTTTTTGTTTTCACATGGTAACCAAGCTTTTAGTGTATTGCGTGAAAGGTTTCCTTAGTGGCTTTCTTGGTGGTAGATCTAATATCGTACCACTGCCACACCTGTTTTTTTTTAAGTGGGTAATCCTCAAGCATAGCCATCCGGGACAGCTGGGTTATGCCGGACTCTTACCGGCTAAACCCCCACTGTGTTTTCTCCTTGCACCGTACGCCGGGAACACGGGCACGCTTTCGCATTCATCCGCGAACCCGCCGGTGCCTGGCTGCTCCCGCAGACCCTCTCCCGTGGAGCATGAAGCTCCCTCAAACAGCTCAAACAGCAAGACACTGCATATATTAAAAAGGTCCTACATAGTAAGCCTTCATAAGATTTTCTGTGAATAAAAATAAAATAAATAAAAAATATCGTTAAGTCAACGATAGTTGGCCATTTAATCATTTTTAGTATCAATAGACCGACATTTTAAAGCCTTACAAAATGACTCACAAATACGAAATTCGTAGTTACGTAATAAGATTTTCAAAAATCTGCTCTCTGGAGATATATAGGTCTATCATAATATGTTTGTACAGAGAATATCATAGAAAATATATTGGTCGATTAATGATTTTTTACTTCTCAATCAATAAAAATGACAAAATGCATAAGCATTTGAATGTAGGACTGAAACTATTGTCCAAAATAAAAAAATCCCGAAACCAAAAGCGAATCCAATGAAAACGTTTTACCAATTTCGGATAGGTATCAGATAGAATCTTTTGTTTTGTATGAAGTTACTGAATGCTAAATTGCTACTTCAGTCCATACAATAAGGAGAGGGCACTTAGAGCAGTGATTGAACGTAATTGCAAGAACATAAAACCTAATTGTTGAAACTTGCACTCTCAATCGGGAGGTCCGAGGTTCAAGAAATTAATTACCACTGCTTTTTGGTGAAGGACAACATCGTCAGAAAACCTAGACACGAGAGTTCTTAAAAAAATAAATGTTTCTCGGAGGTGTGTGAGGTTCCACCATTTCGCACTTGGCTAGCGCGGTGGACTATGGCCTAAAACTCTCATTGGACAAAGTGGGACAATAATGGGTTGTACCCACTTACATAAGGTATTTTAACTTGGTCTTGAGGTGGAAATCCTTCGGGTTTATTACGGATGCCTGCAATCTGACAGCGACCACTTAACATCAGAAAACTACATACTCTTTCGCTACTTCAGTTCCATAAAAATGCAGAAAAATAACCTCCATTTATTTCTAGAGGCTTGTACTCAGAATGGAAAATAATTTCATAGTAAAAGGTTTTTAAAATAAGCTTCTTAGTGGCGTTATTTTGTTGTACTTTTCTCGTGAAACCCTTTCATTTACGCGTGTCACGTGTATATATAATAATTTGTTTGCCATCTTGAGGCATCCGCCATATTGGATTATAATGACGTCACTAAGTTTGAAAAGAGTTGAAAAGAGAAATTAATTGTCACTGCTTTTCGGTGAAGGAAAATATCGTGAGGAAACCAACACACCCGAGAGTTCTTTAAAAAAAAGTTCTCGGAGGTGTGTGAAGTCCAATTTATAATTGGCCAGCGCGGTGGACTAAGGCCTAAAACTTTCTCATTTTGAGAGAAGACCCGTGCCCAGTAGTGGGACAATAATGGGTTGGCACCACTTATCCAAGGGATTCCAACTTAGCCCTTAGCGGTAACATTACATCTGGGACCAACCTCAAGTAACATTGATCCTACATGGTTGATTGCATTCCATGAGGGGCGAGGGCCAGGTACCATTGAATGGACAACATGTACGTTTTTTTTTCATTGTACTGTATTAAAACTGTTGCTATTGATGATGCAACAACCTTAAAACTGTTATTTTCTGTTTTCCTTTTTTTTTCAATTACTTATTAGGGTTGATTTATTATTAATTATTAGTAATTTGGTACAATTGAGTTATTTTCTTTCAGCACTGTTTTTACAATTATTTGAGCGAAATCTAGGAATATTGGTCTACGAGTGTCGTCATCCATAATTTCATGGATATTATCCTTATGAATATTTTTTTCAATTTTTCCCTCGCATAGGATTCGCTTTATCGCGAACCTTGGGGATTCTGTCAGAATATGTGTGGTACATCTTGGGGAGTTAGATGATCGCATGGACAGGCAAGGTCTTGCGACAGTTTGAAACGGTACAGGAAAGCTTTGAACCCAACATGTATGTGTACAACATGTACGTTTGCTACTTCTATACTGTAAAAAAGTGCGGCATTTGGGGACTGCCGCGGTAAAGCTTTTGCATCGCATTTTTATCAACTTATGCAATTATAATTATTTATTTATTTATGCAATATTTTTCTTTGATACTAAAAACTTTCTCACAAACGATTTTCGACCTGCTTGTCTCATTCCGTGCGAGCTTCGTATTGTCGTACCATAAACATACCATATACACGTTAAGCAAACACTTGGCCTCGCTACATAATAGGTGAAGTGCCCCCCACTTCACCTATTATGTAGCGTGTTAGTTTTTTTTCGTTACAGAATTTGTTTTAGTCGGTCGCCGCGCCCAAAGCACGTGCTATAAGCTACGCAATAGCTTAAAATATACGTAGGAATTCAAATTAAAAGTGTAAATTTCACAATTTTTGCTTCATTCATCAGTCCATGACATTCCAGCAGAGGACTGGCACGGACTGATGATGATAGACCTCTCTTATGGCGCGTCACTGAGCCCGATCTTCGGCTCTCCTCATTCAGTTGCCGCCCGGCGCAGATCGTCGCCCCAACGAGCAAGAGGGCGTCTCACGCTATATTTACCACGACGCGGTCTCCACTCTAATAACCGTTTGGTCCAACGATTGTCGGTTGTACGGCAGATGTGACCGGCCCATTGCTACTTCAGCTTGCTGGCCTTTTGAGCTATGTCGGTGACTTCGGCGATCATTCGAATTTCTTCGTTGCGAATGTTATCCCTGAAGGACACTTCAAGCATAGCTCTCTCAATTTACATAATGTGTGGTAATTAATTGATTATAATATTTGTATGTCAAAACATGACTAGATATAATGGAACTATTTATACTATGTTAACCATCTTGATTATACCTATATCTAATGACAAATAAACAATTTAAATTTGAATTTCTGCTTAATCAGTTGGAATGTCTGTAAAATTCAGTTGCAAGTCTCTCAAAACTAACGTACAAAAAACTTGTAAGTTATTTGATACGAACTGACAAAAACTGAACCATATCATAAAGTAGTTTGTACGGCTAGCAGTTCTCGCTTCATTGAGCTAGAAGGGCTCGCTTCAAATTTGCGTCCCTATGAAACCGCGCTACTGATTTTTAATTAAAACGTGACGCGTAGCCGAACTTCATTTTTGAAAATACATTGACTACTTCAAATATTTTTGAAAAAAAAATGCGAAATGAAATGCAACATTTCTATCTTTTTGAGACATTAGATGGCTTTAAAATCGAATCTACTCGAAGGTTATCGACCATGTCGTTACTGTAGCGGTTGCCCTTAAGAAATCGATTGGAAAGACTTTCTATAAGTGTCTTCTATAACACATATTTCTTAGCAAAACACAGTACAACTTTATGATCAAAGAACAGCAAATGAGTTTAATGAGGCTAAGTAGCTTACGGATTTTAATACAGTTTTTTTAATAGATAGAGTGATTCAAGAGGAAGGTTTTTATGTATAATACTATATACTACTATATACTTTTTATGTATAATAATAATTTAGATTTTTAACTTTTAGGCGGAATGAATGTTGTCGGGTCACCTAGTGATATTTATTTTGACAACAAATTATGCTTCACATGTAAAAATTAAACTCTACATTTCTGAAGTAGAGTAGTGAGATAATAAGAAATCTTTGATACAAACTCAGGCAGACGGAAGAAAACCATATCACGAAGTAGTTTCATAATTTGCCCGGGATTCTCGCTTCATTGAGCCAGAAGGATTCGCTTCAAATTTGCGTCTCTATGTAGAGCTGCGCTACTGATTTTTAATGAAACCGTGATGGGTCAATGAACTTCGGGTTCAGACAAACATACACACATCGGTGAGAGTAATAATAATTTATTGTACCCAACAAGGAAAATAATACAATGAAATCTTAATATTAAAATACAAAAGGCCTTATCGCTCAACAGCGATTTCTTCCAGGCAACCTAAGGTTGTGTTAAGATTAAGGTGAAAGTAAAGAATAGGTAGGGTGCAAAAATCAGGTTAATGAAATTAATGCAATGTACAGATTAAGAAAAAAGTAAAAGAGAAAGTAGTTTTTTTTTTTAAATAACAACGTTTGCAAAATGAATACAGTTAAACAGAACAGAGTAAATGTGATCAAATGCGAAATTTGCATTGTAGAATTTACAAATTGTATTTTTTTTTATAATTTAACTTAACGATAAGGAAGACGGGCTACCTGATGGAAAGTAGTCACCGTCGCCTATGGACATTCGCAACACCAGAGGAGTCGCCAATGCATCGCCGGCTGTGAAGGAGAGCTCTTTTCGCACCTTTCTTGAAGAACCCCATGCTTTAATAAAGCGAAATTGCTTTCTTAAAGCGAATTTTTGTTAAGGACCGTAATGTTAATTTTTATCGCTTTCTAGTAATAATTCGTTACTTTTTAGTTCTTAGACCTTAAAACAGTTGTTTCGAGTATTTAAGGCAACATTACGAAATTTTCAGTTCGATTCTCTTCGATCTCACTTTACGATATGTAAAGAATAAACGCTATGTTAAACCAAAAGTAGAGTAGCCTTAAATTGTGAATAAATATTTAGACAAATCTTTGGTGGTGGTAGTTCTTTGGTGCTACTGTTGGAGATACATCAGCACCAAAGAACAGATTATTACATTTGAGATCCCGGAGACCTCTTTGTAGAAGACGGCCACCGGGGGGGTTTTAGTGCGATATAAATTCCACATAACCCTGCGTCGCTCCCACGTCGGGTACCTTTTGAAAGTTTCCCCCTCGAGAACAACAAAGGCCTATACAAAATACAGACATTTCATTTAATTTTTTTCTCATACACTACAACGGGATTGGAATATGAACTGAACTAAGCACCAGTTCTTGCATCTTGGTAGAAGGGTATGGTTGCGGGCTCACTTTTACAGGTGGTAGAAGCAGTGTAGTTCGACTGGGGAGGTACCACTGCCACACCTATTTCTAGCGAGAAGCATTTCTTGCGTTTCCGTGGAAGGGTGTGGTTGCCAGCACACTTTTATATGAGGCGACCACCATAGTCCTCGGGAGTAGCAACGCATCTGTGATTGACTTCAGATGGAACCCATTTTCTGTATGAAGTTAATTGCAGATTTTCATGGGCGGCAGTGACCACTTACCTACAGGTGGACTGCATGCTCGTTTGCTACTTCAGTCAGATAAAAAAAAATACAATTTGTAAGCCCTGTAGGCCTAACCGAAATAAAGACATTTCACAGTAGAAGTGGAACGAGCTTCTTCCTGAGGTATTCCCGGAGCGCTATGACATGGGGCTCTTCAAGAAAAGTGCGAAAAGAGCTCTCCTTCAAAGCCGGCGATGTATTGGCGACTCTTCTGGTGTTGCGAATGTCCAGGCGACGGTGACTACTTTCCATCAGGTAGCCCGTCTGCCTTATTATTAGGCTTAAGTATAAAAAAAGACATAGGTGTAGCGATATATCCCCAAATTATCCATAAACCTTACAAAAAATCATAATCGATTGAATTGGACATGCAAGATACACCATAAGATAAGCAACTGCAGATTGTATCTGCTTGGGAATACGTGATATTCCTGGGAATATGGGGAATTCTCGCTTCACTGAACCAGAAGGACTGGTATCGAAATTTGCGTTCGATGTAAAGCCATGCAACTCGCTTTTAATTAAAAACTGATGGATATTGAACTGGTGACCTCTGACTGGATTCTGCATAGTTTTCACGAGTTTAGATTGCGTAAGGAAACTAGAGGATTTTGTTCTGAAGTTCTAATCTACACTTTCGTGCCTTAAGTATATTACGTTTTTCAAAACGATCTCTGTAATCGTTTCGAAGAAATATCACTACATAGTATAAAGTCGCTTCCCGCTGTCTGTAACTATGTATTTTTTTTTATTTGACTGAAGTAGCAAGCGAGCATGCAGTCCACCTGATAGTATGTGGTCACTGCCGCTCATGGACATCTGTAATCAACTTCCTACAGAAAATGGGTTCTACTTGAAGTCAATCACAGATGCGTTGCTTCTCCCGAGGACTATGATGTTCGCCTCATATAACAAAGTGTGCCGGCAACCACACCCTTACATCGAAACGCAAGAACAGCTTTACGCTAGAAATAGGTGTGCGTTGAGCTGGCGTTTCTCCATCCCACCGTTTTTGAGATGCACGCGGGAACATCGGGTACACAAACAGTGGTACTTACCCGGTCTAACTACACTGGTTCTACCACCTTCAAAACCCGTGCAAAGTTACAACAATGCATTTACGATTTTCTCGCTGCAAAATGTATGCTTAGATCTTTAAAACTATGTCATGGATTTTAGTGCATTTTTTAATACATAAGAGTAATTCAAGAGGAAGGTTTTTATGTATAATACAAGTATAATATAGTGTATAAACACTGATAATTTTAGATTTTTGACTTTTAGGCGGAACAAAGTTCGCCGGGTCTGATCTGATCAGTAGTTCTGCATAAAAACACGTATACCGGCATATTCAATTTTTGGCGCCCTTTTATTAAACATCTTATGTAATCAATATTATTTTAACCAAAAAATTGACTAAATAAAGATTCTTTCTTTCTTTCTATAAAAATAAAATGAAAGTTTCATTTGTTTTAATGTTATTAGTTTTGGAGTATATATGTACTTGTTACTCTTCCACGCAGAAACTTCCGATCGGATTTAGATCGGAATGACAAACACATAGCCCCTGACCTACATCGAGAGAGGGTACTCATTACAATGGTAGACGTCACCGAAGCTAGCGCTTAACATGAAGAACCTAGCGTGACGCATTTCTTGCGTTTTGAAGGAAGGGTGTAAAAAAACACGCTTCCTACACTCACCCCACCCTAGTATTTTCTCCTGTGTCGTGGGTACCACGGAGGCACAGGACGAATACACAAACACCCAGACAAAAAACATGCATCTAAACTCATCATTCAGACACCTGTTTGACCGGGAATCGAACCCGGAGCCCATTGCGCGTCAGACCGGTATGACCGGGATCCGCCACGTGGGTCGTCAAAAGGGGCGTCGGAAGGGTGTAGTTGCTGGCACACTTTTATATGAGGCGACCATCTTAGCCCTCAGAAGTAGCACCGCATCTTTTATTACCTTCAGATAGAACCCGTGTTCTATATGAAGTTGCTTACAGTTGTCTAAGAGCGGCAGTGGCTTAGCATCATATGGATTGCATGTTCGTTCTAGTCACATATATTGTAAAAAATATATTTTGAAAGATTAAAAATTAACAGTAATAGAAGTATTTATAGTTTTTACAATATTTGTCAGTTTGTTTGTATGTTCTGTTTTAATTTAAAGATATCAAAAAGACATACTCCGTATCTTAACATAACATTTAGTTAAAATATTTTTTTTTATCTGATTGAAGTAGCAAACGAGCATGCAGTCCACCTGATGGTAAGTGGTCACTGCCGCCAATTGACATCGATGAGCAACTTCAAATAGAACATGGGTTCTATCTGAAATCAATCACAAATGCGTTGCTACTCTCGAGGACTATGATGGTCGCCTCATATTAAAGTATGCCGGCAACCACACCCTTCTATCTCGCGCAAGAAATGCTTCACGCTAGAAATAGATGTGGCGGTGGTACTTCCCCGGTAGAACTACACTGGTTCTACCACCTTCATAGCCTAGCCTAGCCTAGATAGGTTTTAATTAAAACCTATCTAAGCTATCTAAAGTTTTGACAAAGTAGTATTATGGTTCATTTTTAAACGCGAGTAAAGCTGCGGGACACAGCTACTACATAATAAAAACATGACTACAGCTTCAACGTACGATGTTTATTGGCCCGTACATTAATTTAATTAATATCTGACAGGGATATGTATCGAAAATCATTACCGTTGCCGCGTCGTAATGGGAGTATTATCATGACATACTATCGAAAAATGTGATATGATGTTTTCAAGCGGGTTTAAAATTACAGGTGGGAACATGAGTATAGAGTATAGCATTTCTTGCGTTACGATGGAGGGGTGTGGTTGCCGGCACACTTTGTATGAGGCGACCATCATAGTCCTCGGGAGTAGCAACGCATCTGTGATTGATTTCATATGGCAACAATGTTCCATCTATATTTTTTACAGATGTCTATGGGCAGCAATGACTACATACTATCAGGTGGACTTTTTTTCTTATCTGCCTTAAGTAGCAAACGAACATGCAATCCACCTGATCGTAAGTGGTCACTGTCGCACATGAACATCTGTAATCAACTTCATACAGAACATGGGTTCCATCTGAATCCAATCACATATGCGATGCTACTCCCGAGGACGCCTCATGTGAAAGTGTGCCGGCAACTTCACCCTACTATCGAAACGCAAGAAATGCTTCTCGCTAGAAATAGGTGTGGCGGTGTTACTTCCCCCGTGGAACTACACTGGTTCTACCACCTTGTACTGCTAATATAACAAAGCGTTTTAAAGCGGGTTTAAAATTACAGGTGGGAGAATGAGTATGGGGTATAGCATTTCTTGCGTTTCGAGGAAAGGCTGTGGTTGCCGGCACACTTTTATATGTGGCGACCATCTTAGACCTCGGGAGGAGCAACGCATCTGTGATTGACTTCAGATAGAACCCATGTTCTATTTGAATATGGTCACCGATGTCCATGGGCGGCAGTGACCACTTACCATCAGGTGGACTGCGTGCTCGTTTGCTACTGCTTCAATTAGATAAAAAAAATATAGAGTAGGGTTACCCAACATGCAGCCTCACAGGGAGGCAATTTGATTGTTAAAGGGAGCAATTTAAAAATGAACTCGACATCACTTTGACCCCTCCGTTTTCGGTTATTTAAATGGAATGTTAGATATAGGTGTCAATCATTTATATTTCTTAACATAGCTGTTATGGGCCAGAAATAGGTGTAGTGGTGGTGCTTTTCGAGTCGAATCACTAAAGGTGGTAGAACCAGTGTAGTTCGAGGGGAGGTACCACCGCCACACCTATTTCTAACGTGAAGCATTTATTGCGTTTCGATGGAAGCGTGTGGTTGCCGGCACACTTTTATATAAGGCGACCATCCTAGGGAGTAGCAACACATCTGTGATCGTCTTTAGATAGAACCTATTTTCAATATGAATTTGCTTACAGATGTCCATGGGCAGCAGTGACCATTTACCTTCAGGTGGACTGCATGCTCATTTGCTACTTCGTTATAATAAGAAAAAGGTTCTACCGCTATCAAATGAAGCGTTGTCAGCCTATTAGGGTCCAATACTGGGCTCGGGTCTTTTCTCAAAAAGAGAGTTTTGGTCATAGTCCACCGCGTTAGTCAAGTGCGAATTGGTAGACCTCACACATCTCTGAGAACTTTTTTAAAGAACTCTCGGGTGTGTAGGTTTCCTTACGATGTTTTCCTCGCCGTAAAGCAGAGATACTTTTGATACGAAACATTTAAACACTTTGCAAAAATTTAATTCCCAATTCGGTTAACATCAATAACGCTTTAATATTAACAATGGCAATTTATCTTATCGCATTACTATCATTAATTAATATCATTTGGCCATTACAATATGTATTTTACAATAAATCTCTACGTTAATTAAATATGAAGTATAATGGAATTGATACAAATCTGCCATTCATTTATCATTTCAATATAACTGTATTTTAATCATTAATTCAATATTCTATTCATAATATATGGACCTAGGGGTAAAGGAAGGGGGCAACTCCTCTTTCTAAATACTTTTTTCTCTCGATGGGGAAACCTTCAAAAGGTACCCGACGCCGTGGGAGCGACGCAGGGTTATGTGAGATTTTTATCGCACTAAAACCCCCCGGAAACCGTCATCAGCGCTACAAAAGGAACTCCTCGATCTCCCAAAGAATGCAACCAGAGTCCTCTGAGCACGTTGCCCCATCAGGCTCCTCACAGATGGCCGGCTGGGCCCACCGCTCCGTCTAGTCTTTACGGCAGTATGCGACCACACATACCGCCGTCCTTCCCGGGATTGCCTGAACGAACGGTTCGAGCTCCCACTCTAGCCGCTCGCAACCCTGGAAGCCCGTTTCAGTCGCCTCTTACGAGTCGATATCTCTGCCTGTCGTAAGTTACAACAGGCAGGAGATACCGTAGCCCTATTCTAATCCTCGAACTACAGGAACCTTTCTAAATACTTAATGGTAAAAATGTAATGTGTGAGATGTTTCTTTAATATGTACGTTATCTGCCTCTCCTATGGGGACTTCACTACTCCCTCTCCCCCTTGGTAAGGGCTGTAATGTGGTAATAGGAACTTGTCATGAGATAACGTTACTCTTATTTTGAATACGATAACATTTTTCTTAATATTTTGCTTTTACACAATCTCCGACATGTAACGTTGAGCTCGATCCCTCATCTCGGACCTATTCTATTAGTCCATTTTTTTTATAGTAAGGGCTAACGATAAGGCTGACGGGCCACCTGATGGAAAGCAGTCACCGTCGGCTATGAACATTGACAACACCAGAGGAGTCGCCAATGCATCGCCGGCTTTGGAGGAGAGCTCCGGTAGCGCCCCGGAAATACCTCAGGGGGAAGCACATTCCACATCTTGCACGTCCGCGGCAGGAACGAGCGCGCAAACCGAACCGTGGAGGACCGCCACGGGTCCAGTTGATGCGGATGGAATCTCATCCGTCGGCGAGTGGTGCGATAAAGGAAGGGTGATGTGGGAACAAGATCAAACAGTTCCTCGGAACACTCACCATAATGAAGCTGGTAGAACACGCAAAGGGATCACATCAAAAAAGTCCAAGTTCATAGTCATAGTCATAGTCATTTATTGCATAATGTTGTACATGATATATATATTTACAAGACATTACATTATAACCCCGTCAGGGTGTGGCAATTTGAGTTATGGTGCGAGCTGACCGATCTATTTTATAGTACTGTTTGTAAATATTCTGATAGCTTATAGTAGCCTTTTTTAATTAAATATTCTTTTAATTTTTTTGAAAAATCTGTTTCTGTCTCTATTAACCTTAGGTCGTCAGGCAAGTTATTAAATAATTTAATGCACATTGCGTTAGGACCCGAATTACAAATTTTTAATTTAGATGTAGGTTTTATTAACTTATTTTTAAATTTATTTTGATTCCGGCGTTGTTTATTTTCTTGCATTGTAAATAGTTCAGGATGTTGTTTTACAAACAAGCATGCTTCCAAAATGTATACGGAGGTAAGGGTTAAGATTTTGTGTTTTATGAAAAACGGTTTGCAACTTTCTAGTTCATTCATGTTGGCTAGGATTCGAACACACTTCTTTTGTAGGGTAAAGAGCTGGCAAGAATCCACACTATTTCCCCACAGTAGAATTCCGTATCTAAGCCATGCATATGCATATG
This sequence comes from Spicauda simplicius, assembly GCA_949699795.1. Classification (NCBI taxonomy): domain Eukaryota; kingdom Metazoa; phylum Arthropoda; class Insecta; order Lepidoptera; family Hesperiidae; genus Spicauda; species Spicauda simplicius. The sequence goes on along the minus strand of OX453078.1, from coordinate 3,467,423 downwards.
CGTAGTATGCGGACAAAGCAGTTTTAAAATCTGTGGTCTTTTTTAATTCTTTAAGTGCATATATAAAACTGGAAAGTTTTGTCCTAACCTTTTCTATGTGGCTTTTCCAGTTTATATGTGAGTCAATATTTATTCCCAGCAATGTAAAATAATCAACGCATTCTATTTTAGTATTTTTATATGTAAAATCTATGTCAAGTGCTTCTTTTTGATAAGGTCTAAATTGTATTAATTTGGTTTTTTGAAAATTAATGTCAAGGTTGTGGTCAGTCATCCAGTCAGTTATTGTATTTAAAATGTCAGTAAGATTTTTATTAAGATTATAATTATTTTTAAAGGATGTCAGAAGGGATATATCATCGGCAAATAACACAGTAAAGTCGTTAAGTATTTTTGGAAGATCATTAATATAAATAAGGAATAAAATACATCCTAATACGCTGCCTTGGGGTATTGAATTATTAATGTTTATAGTTTTAGATCTAATTATATCTATTCTACCCCTTTTTGAGTCAAAGTTTTCTATCTCTACGATTTGTTTACGATTTTTAAGAAAGGAATTAAACCAGTCATATGTTATTCCGCGAATTCCTATGTCATACAGTTTATTAAGCAATATTTTAAATTTAACTTTGTCATAAGCTTTTGTCATATCTAATAGTATACCTATTGCATAGTTTTTGTCATTTATTATTTCAAGTACTTTTTGCATATATTTATATACGGCTAAAATAGTCGAACGTTTTTTCCGAAAACCATTTTGGGAGTCATCGTACAGATTATGCTTTTCAAAAAAAGAATCTAAACGTTTTTGCATTACCTTTTCGAAAATTTTTGATGAGGTGGGCAGAAGGGCTATGGGTCTGTAATTATTTGGGTCCGTTTTTGAGCACTTTTTATGTATCGGCTTGATAGCGGAGATTTTTAGTAAATCAGGAAAAACGCCTTCGGTCAGTGATTGATTTATCAGTAGGTAATAAGGTAGGGTCAACTCTTCTGCGCAATTTTTAATTAGAAAGGGTGGAAGTTCATCGATACCATGGCTGTATTTACTTTTTAAGTTTTTTAAGATTAGGAATACTTCACGAGGTTCGACCGGTGTTAAGAACATCGTGTGCTCCGCTCGGAACAGTGGCGGACGGCCGGTGGGTGCGCGTGCGCCCGCCGTACTGCAGGCTCCTCCCACCGATGCGAAGTATTCATTGAAGTAATTTGCAATCGTGTCGGGATCGGAAGTTATCTTATTATGGATATGCAATTTGATGTTGGATTTTGTTTTGTTCCCGTTTTTGTTTGACCGCGTTTTTATAATTCTCCACATGGTCTTCGTTTTATTTTCTGATTTATTCATTTCACAGATATATTGATTACGTTTTGACATGAGAACAGTTTTTTTTAGAATCTTTGAATATTTGTTGTAGTGGTCAATCAAGATGGGATTTTTGCAATATGTCACAAGTGTTTTTAATAGTCGTTTATTAATAGAAGATATTTTTATACCTCGTGTTAACCAGGTTTTCTTTTTAATAGGCTTTAATGTAATAACTTTTTTGGGCATACATATGTTTAGAATTTCTTGTAGCTTATTGTTGAAATTATTGTAGTTGTCGTTAACTGTTTTTGTGTTATCTATTATTGTGGACCAGTCTATTATTTTTAAGCGATTTTTAAAATTTGTTGTATTATTTTTGTTAAATAGTCTTTTTACTATTTTCCAGTTATTTGGTGTATTGTCAGTACGTATGACATTTTTTAGAGTTATGTCCACTCCTTTATGGTCTGAGAAACCGTAGTCATAAACCTGTGTTTGTAAGGTTCGTTTTTCTATATTAGAGAATATTAAGTCTAGGATAGTCGACGAGGATTTTGTTACGCGGGTGGGTTCCGTGACATATTGTCTAAGATTATATTGTAACATAAGTTGTAATAGTTGGTTTGTGTGATGGTTTTTGTCTAGAATATTTACGTTAAAGTCGCCACCTATGATAATATTCATTGAATTATATTTTTTATTTACTATGTCTAATAGACATTTTAATTGATTATAGAATAAATCGGTCTCTCTTCTATTCCAATACAAAACAATTAATAATAAGTTAAACTTAGGGATGGTTATTCCACATATTTCTACTACATATTCAATAGTCATATCTATTATTTCTTTCCTTTCAACGAATTCTAAGTCGTCTCGCAGTAGTATACACACGCCGCCTCCTACGCGGTTTAGTCTACAAAAGGATGATGCAGTGGTGTAGCCGCTACAGTTTATTAATTCAAGTTTTTCTGTGGTTAGCCAAGTTTCTGTTACACAAATTGCATGATATGTTGATGTCTCCAGGAATGCCTCAAGAGTAGGAAGTTTACTATACATACTTTGCATATTCTGATACAGTATGGTAAAGCTGTTATTGTTAATTGCGAAAAGTATGACGGTGATCTGAGTTAGTTTTCTGTGTGGTATTATTATATTTAAACGTGTTTGAAGCACTCTCATTGTGTATCGAAGAATCTCGTGCTGGGGAATGAGATTTCGTATGGTCGGGCATCTGATTCGACGGTCTGAGGTAAGGTGATTTTACAATATCGTCTATTACAAGTTTATTATGTTTTATTATTGCGCGGTGTCCATTTTGCCTTGCTTCTCGTAGTTGCTCTTGAAGATTTCTTCTGTGGCGCAATGCATCTTCATCTAAATATTCTGATATAAAAAGTCCTGTGTTTTTAAAATATTTGGCATTCAGGAGTAGATGTTTTAACATTTTTTTACTGATAAGCTCAATAGCAATAGGGCGCCGGGAAGGTTTTCTGCCTATTCTTTTTATATCTTCGATGTAGCCCGTCAGATCTATATTGAGAATATCATAAAAAATGTAAATAATTCTGTCGTTTAATTGATTTTCGGTTTCGTCGTCATATTCGCGTAGGCCATATAGCACAAACTTTTTAGAGTTATCCGTGTAACTGTGTAGTTTATCGAGGTTACTTGTATTAGCCAGTTTTATTTGAATCTGTTTCACCTCTTCTTGAAGTTTTCCCTGTTCTTTTTGTAAATGTTGTATAGATGTATTTATTTTATCGATTTGTTTGTTTATTTTGCTTTGTTCGTCTATGATTTTATTTGTTTTTATATTGATGTCTTGGAATAATTTTTCGGTGCTTCTTAGAATCTCACTTTGTATAGTATTTTTAATTTCAAGAAGGATAGATTGTTTGCTTTCTTCCAATTTTTTGTCAAGTAAGTGAGTGATAGTGTCGATCATATTGTTTTCCAGTTTTTGTGTGCCTTTTTCTATACAATGTTGATCGGGAATGGGCGTTTGTGTTTCGGTTAGGACACACGTATCTCTAGTTTTAACGGGTGTATTGTCGTTTCTCTTTCTTCGGGTTATGTTGTCACAAGAGGGACAAAGCCAGGATTTTTTGAATTGTGACGTGTATTTTTTAAAGGTGGTCGATGAGATATTTAAACACTCATGATGGTAGGTCAGTGGACACACGCTACATTTTAACAACTCTGTCGTATGCTGAATACTTAGAGTACACGCTGCGCAGTTCATCTTAAGGTCGTTTATTGATTGTGTATTTCTTGGTATTTTGTTCAGTACGGCGTACAGCTGATCCGACGAGTAGTGGCGGGGATCGGGTCACTGAACTCTCGCGCGGTGCATTTTAAAAATGATCAGTTTTGTCGGTTTAAAAACATCTAATATCTTCTTATTTTCTAATATTTGTTGATAATATCTTGCAAACTTTGTCTCACTTCATGTCACGATAGCTTAGCTCGTTGTTGGTAACAGTTTTAGTACATTTACTCACTATTTTACACTATTTAACTATTTTACACTCTAGACGTATACAGGTTAGATTATGACAGTAGCGATGCTCGCACGCAACTCCGCACACACGTTCATTGAAATGTTACAATTTAAGGACCGATTTTTAAGGATGGATTGCATTTTTTAGAGGACGCAATTTTATTTTTGGAACATTTGTCAATTGTTCATGTGTCAATTGGAAATTATGGAGTCAATAGAAGCTTCATCTCAAGTTTGTGGGGTCGCCGCTCTTGTCCGTTTGCCGCCATCTTAGAAAAAGGGGCGAAAACACTTTTTTCGCGATATCTCGGAAACTATGCATCTTACAAAAAATTATAATAGGTGTGGTTGCTACGAACGCGTTGCTACTCTCAAGAACAAAGTTGGAACGCCAATTAATAAAAAAAAATGTTAATATTTCATTTTATTTGATTTTAGGTTAATATTATCGTGGAATTCATACATTTAATACGTAACATATAAGATTACTCATGATTCCTGTACTCTCTACTACCTTAATCCAAAATGTCCTTATTATCAGACTATAATTTGCCTTTGTAGCGACGAGTTCAGAGCATACGGCCAGGTGAAGTTGGTCTCAGCTTGAATTATGCAGATGCGGACTTACCCTCGGTAGCGGCGAATGTGAAAACTGAAGATGTGAATAATGAATTATTCAGACCCACTCAGTCCACGTTCCACTTTATAATACACTGGCGACATCTTTGTGAAATTAAAAGCATTGGACTCATTTCCAGAACATTTTAAGACAGCTATAGATATGAATCTAAGTTTACGACCCGCGTGGTGTAGCGGTTACTATACCGGTCTGACACGCAATTTGTCCCGGATTTGATTCCCGGTCAGACAGGTATCTGAATGATGAGTTTATTTATGTTCTACGTCTGGCTGTTTGTGTATTCGTCTTGTGTGTATCCATGGTACCCATGACATAGGAGAAAATCCTAATGTGGGGCTGAGAGTGTAGAAAGCGTGTTTTTTTTTACCAAGTACTACTTTCAAGCATGAAACAGTTCTTGCGTTTGGATGGATGGGTGTGGTTGACTCATTTTAATATGAGACGAATATTCTAGTCCAGTGGCATAGCAACGTATCTGTGACTCACTTCAGATAGAACCCTTGTTCTGTATGAAATATCTTACAAAACTTCATGGACAGCAGTGATATCTACCTGTCTTTTTTTCATCTGACTGAAGTACCAAACGAGCATGCAGTCCAACTGATGGTAAGTGGTCACTGCCGCCCATGGACATCTGTAATCAACTTGGTATAGTACATGTGTTCCATCTGAAGTCAATCACAGATGCGTTGCTACTCCCGAGGACTATGATGGTCGCCTCATTTGAAAGTGTGCCGGCAACCACACCCTTCTATCGAAATGCAAGAAATGCTTTACGTTAGAAATAGGTGTGGCGGTGGTACTTCCCCGGTCCCCACCTTGAAATAGACAGAAACCTTGTTCAGTATGAAATTTCTTACAGAACTTCATGGACCGGAGTGATCACCTACCTTCAGATAGACTGCATGTTCGTTTGCCACTTCAATAATATTTAATCTTACCATTGCGTGAAATTTCTATAGATTAGGCAGTATCCACACTAACCATCCCTTTTTATCTTTAATATGGTCTGCTAGTCATTGCTTCGCGGATGAATGTGAAAGCGCGCCCGTATTCCCGCCGTACGGTGCGAGGAGAAAACACAGTGGGGGTTTAGCCGGTAAGAGTCCGGCATAACCCAGCTGCTGCCCAGGGCGGCTGGGTATCCATGAGGATTACCTACTATAAAAAAAAATGGTCCGCTAATCAAAATAATACAAGTTATTTTCTTTTCTTCCAGGTATATGCAAGTCGAATCTAGCAGCGCTGAAACTTCTCTAAGTGGTAAGTTTATTTATTCATAGCCTCATACATGCATTACTAGAGCAGTGATAGTAATGGCTGCAACTCGGCCTTCAAACCTGGTGGCCCTGCTAAATCAGTTGTGAACAATGAAGAACGTAAGTCTGTATTTAACATTGTACTTAACTGTATTAATTACTGTATTATATATTTTGAAGGTAGAACCAGTGTAGTTCGACCGGGAAGTACCACCGCCGTACCTACTTCTAGCTTGAAGCTTTTCTTGCGTTTCGATGAAAGGATGTGGTTGCCGGCAAATGAGGCGAATATCATAGTCCTCGGGAGTGGCAACGCATCTGTGATTGACTTCAGATGGAACCCATGTTTTGTATGAAGCTGATTACAGACGTCCATGGGCGGTACTGACCACTTACCATCAGGTGGGCTGCATACTCGTTTGCTACTTCAGTTAGATAAAAAAACACGGTTTAACCACTAAACCTGATCTCTTCCCTAAACAGTATTATAAATCAGCTAGGGATATGAAGGTACTCCTACTAGAGCGGTATGATGGAGGCCTCCAGGCTTCCCCAATGTGAAAAAGGGTCCCTTGGCCAGCAGTGGAACATAAAAAGGGTTGCTGCAAAGCTATTTAAATAGAATTCAATGAATGCTAAATTACCTATTATCGTGTCAGTTAAAAATATTACGGATGGAATGACTATCACGGAATTATAACCCTTATATACACGTAATAAAGAGTACATTCATTTGCATCAGAGTAAATCATGGGGTTCACTAAACAAAACGTACGAACAAAGGACATGTCAATAAATAAAGTACTATGTTACACCGTATTGTAATTCATATATGGATATTAGATATGTAGATTATTTCAAAAGTGAACTGTTTATATAACACTTCGACACTCTTCTGTATATTTTTGTTTGTTAAACGCTACAATATTATTTTAGTTTTTTTTTGTTCTCGAGGGGAAAACCTTCAAAAGGTACCCGACGCCGTGGAAGCGACGCAGGGTTATGTGGAATTTTTACCGCACTAAAACCCCCCGGTGGCCGTCCGCGGCGATACAAGGAGGCAGGCATTTCCAAAGGAACGCAACCAGAGTCCTCTAAACGCGTTGCCCCATCGCGCTCCCCCCAGATGAGCATCTGGGCCAGCCGCTCCGTCTGGTCTTTACTCTTTACGACGGTATGCGAACACACATACCGCCGACCTTCCCGGGATCGCCTGGCTGGACGTTTTGAACTCCGACTCTAGACGGCTTCACTGGTTAGAAAATTCGACGCTAGATTAATGACTATAAAATTATCAGTATCATATCAATGACCAAATACATTTAAAAAGAGCGCCTGCGATCAAAATAAAAGGAGGATAAGACGTTATGAAGTTGTTTATATAAACACTGATTAATTAACTTTTTTCTTACAAAATCTAACTTATTATGAGACTGAATTACTTATTTTTATTGCATAAACTGGATGTATACTCGCAATACATACTCGTATATACACACTCTTGCAAGCATGCAAACACAAAAACGCATGCACACATGCACACATACACACACACATACAAAATCTAACACACTTATGCTCACCACATACAAATGTAAGCACGCATACATTTTTTTTATAATTTATAAGCAGACATTTGATCGCAATCTCACCTGATGGTAAGTGATGATGCGGTCGAAGATGTTGTGTATATATAGCAAACATACATTGAATCTACTATACACAATATATAATATAATACAACAAACCTAAGTCTTACCCATTCCTGAGTTTATAGTAAAGTACTCCGAGGTGGGCGTAAATAGTAGCGACACAGTTCAACACTATTAATGCTGCTTACGAACATTACAATTGTACCTAAATATATGTTTTAGTTGTTATATAAATCTTTGAAATCTAACATCGAATGGTAGTTCCCACCACCAGATAGAAGCTCGTTTGCAACTCCTATAAAATAAGTGTACTGCTACAAAAATTTCTTCCACACGACTGCATCTTCTGTAATGCGATGGTAAATCAAAGAAACGGGAACGCATTGATATCATGAGAGCAATTTAATTTGTTAGAGTGGTACATTTGTTAGGCTAACGTCGATTCCCGACAGATGGGTTCCAACCCGAGAATAAAGGATCTCTGGGAATTTGTCCCAAAGACATTCCACGCAAGTTTAGCCCTAAATTGAATTTCTAAGCGTTAGCTTTCAACCCGATTACTTTGTGAGATATTCGTGGAAACGATTTACAATAATCTCTATTGTGCAAAAAATATTTTTTTTTTCTTTAACACACGCTTTCTACACTCATAGCCCCACAGTAGGATTTTCTCCTGTGTCGTGCGTACCATGGACACATAAGACGAATACACAAACACCCAGACCCAGAACAGGAATCTAAACTCATCATTCAGATACCTGTCTGGCCGGGAATCGAGCCCAGGACCCATTGCGCGTCAGACCGGTATGGTAACCGCTGCGCCACGCGGTTCGTCAATTAATTGGTTTGTTTATAGGCGATTAAATCTTATTCCTTAATAATATTATAGATTTGAATGTTTGTAAGGATGTGTGTGTTGGTTACTCTTCCACGCAAAAACCACTAGTTCGATTTCGCTATAACATAGTATTATTATCTTTTAAGTAGTGAATTTTTAAATTGAAAACTCCTTCAGGCGCGTTGAGCGATTTTCAGTAGAGAAAATATTGTAAAAAATGTATGAAAACGAAACAGCGGAAATAATGTCTTAGCAATTGTTATGTTGAAACATTTCATAAGTTCTGAATTCTGTTTTGGTTTTGAAGGAAAAAAACGTTTATAAGGCACCCGCCGTCGTGGGAGCAACGCTGGGCTATGTGGGATATTGACCGTATAAAACCTTCCCGGTGGCCATCCTCGGCGCTGCGAAGAGAACTCCGGACTCTCCAAACAAACGCAATCTATGTACTTTAAGCACCTTACCCTTCAGGCTAGAGCTCCGCGCAGATTGTCGGTTACTCCAACCACATTATCTGGTATTTAAAACAGTATGCAACCACATTCTGCTGCCCTTACTGAAGTCGCTTGACTGGACGGTTCGAGCTCTTACTCTTGCCGCAAGCCTGGAAGCCCCCGTTTCTTCGTATCTTACGACAGACAGGGGATACCTATTCAGTACTCTGAGACCAGTGATAGCCTAACGCTTGATACACGCACCAGTGATTTATGTGCGTATTAGAAATTAATTATCACTGCTTTTCGGTGAAGGAAAACATCGTGAGGAAACCTACACACCCGAGAGTTCTTTAAATAAAAGTTCCCGGAGGGGCGTGAAGACCACCAATTCTCAGTTGGCCAGCGCGTTAGACTATGATCTATAAAACCATCATTTTGAGGGAAGACCCGTGCCCAGCAGTGGAACATTAATGGCTTGATATACTTTGGTCCTGAGACTACAGAGACCCAAAATCTACTAATAAACCAATAAGACATCATTCCAATCTTAAATATTATACACATTTTAATCCGATAAAAATATTTTACACAACAACGGTGTTATAAAATTCCGATATAAAGGCCGCTTCACGCGGTGTCAGCGACAGATTATTTATCGCTGTTATTTGTTTATCGCTGCACAGAGGGCGCTCGTGTGAAGAGCCACTTGCCTGAAGCACCTACATCTGTTCACAATATTTTATACGGATTGAGAACGGTAAATGAAAGAGGAAATAAACTCGTTAAGAAAAAATTAAAATAACTCGTTAAGAAAGAATAAATTGACTGTGTCAAATTAGTACATTTCTAAATGAATTAAAAGAGTATAGTACTTATTCTGCGACTATTAAAAAAGTTTAAAATAAGATATAATGATATTATATTATATATATATATTATATTATATATAATTTAATATATTTATTATATATTATAATGTACTCTAGCAAATAATGAAAAATAAAAAAATGGATAGAGTGATTCAAGAGGCAGGATTTTATGTATAATACATGCACAATAAAGTGGAAGATATAATGTATTTACATATACAATAGGTAAAAAAGATACGATAGATAAAATTTTAAAGAACTTACAAATATTACAAATTATTAAATGATTTCTAAAAATGACATAAAAAATTCAATTTTCAAGACAATTTCAGCAGTACAGTTTTTTAATCTGATTAAAGTAACAAACGAGTATGCAATCTACCTGATGGTGACTGGTCACTGCCGCCCATTAACATCTGTATCTTTACAGATACGGGGCTTCGTATATAATATGGGTTTTGTCTGAAGTCATTCACACATGCGTTGCGTCTCCTTAGGACTATGATGGTCTCCTCATATAAAAGTGTCGGGCAACCACACCGGCAACGCAAGAAATGCTTCACGCTCGAAATAGGTGTGGCGGTGGTACTTCCCCAGTCGGACTTCACTGATTCTACCTTCAAAACTTAACTATCAATTTTACATGCTTCAATAAAGATCAAAGGACAAGAAAATATGAATAATATTATGTTGTATTACAATCTTTATCACGAGCTACAACGGTAGCAGCTGACGTAAAGCCCGCTCTGCGCGTGTCAACGACAGATTGTTTATCGTCCTTATTTACTGCATAGAGAACGCGTGTAGAGTGCCCTTAAAAGCTTTTATTTTTTAGTAATAAATACTACTTTTCGTGACATTTTGTGCTATATTAATAAATGTTGTATTAAAAATGTTATATAAGTGCAAAAGAGTAGAAAGAGTTTCAACACGGAGATACCACCGCCACTGTTATTTACAGCGTGCTGCGGTTTTTTTCGGTGGATGTTTAAAACAGATATTTTTAAACAAAAAATACAACCGATTTCCATGTCACGAAAAAGTAAAAAATAATTTAAATACATGTTGGTTTGGAACACACTCAATACTTAGTACATAGTTCCGAAATCGGCGCTCACCACATTTTGCTGGACCACGACGAAACTACATGTGTCCTATATGAGTGCCAAATATTCACGACGAATAGATAACCTCTTTTCTTGGGAAGTCGGTTAAAAGTATTTTAAACAAAGTCCTTACAATATCTAATTTTTAATTTGCACATGTTTTGAAAACCGGTAAATGTAGTGCGTGCCAAAGAAATAGTCATAAATACATACCTACATACGCTCCGAAAATATATTCCCTACGTGTGACACAGTCGAATAATTAGCACGTGCATTCAAAGACGTTAAATCGGTTTATCAGCTCAAAAATACGCTATTACCGTATCAAAAACAACCAAACTGTATAATATAACGCACAGTTAGCCCGTAACGAGGTTTAAGTTATCACGAAGGTGTCCATTCGATCGCAAATTGCAATCTGTCCCGCCATAATTATATTGACGACAGATTGCGCTCCGATGTGCCTGGAGGTTGTTGGATAGCCACCGAGGTAAGAGTAGCGAGAAAATCATAAACGAATTGTTGTCTTTGCACGGGTTTTGAAGGTAGAACCAGTGTAGTTCGACCGGGGAGGTACCACCGCCACGCCTATTTCTAACGTGAAGCATTCATTGCGTTTCTATGGAAGGGTGTGTTTGCTGACCACTTTTATATGAGGCGCATCTGTGATTGACTTCAGATAGAACCTATGTTCTATATGAAGTTGCTTACATATGTCCATGGGCGGGGGTGACCACTTACCATCACGTGTACTGCATGCTCGTTTGCTACTTCATTTTTAAAAAATCGGGTCTTTCTCAGAATGAGAGAGTTTTACGGTGTCATGAAGTGCACCAAATCAAACGCACATTGGTAGATTTCACACACATATATGAACTTTTTTTACTTTCAGCTGTACAGGTTTCCTCACAATCGTCCCTATAGTTCCTGGACTAGAATAGTGCTTTTATTGTTCTCAACGGGAAAATCTTCATATTTACACCGGTTAATCTATGTTTGGTTTTAATATATCCAAGTTAGGGTGTTGAAATAAACAGAAAAATATTTTTTTCAAAAATTGAGAGAAAAGAGCTATTCACGCGACCTACAGACACGTCTACCACGATAATGACTATCCTATGGGACAATTCAAGTCCTAATTATCTGTGGCCCACAGGAAAATCCGACTGGTAGCTTCTGCGTGGTAAAGTAATAAACTCACGCATATCCTCAGAAACTTTCGACTGACTAGAGACTCAGGTTCGCCATAAAAAAACCCGATGAAGCTGTAAAGGCCAATAGGACCAACAGTAACTACACATTTGCCAAAAAAAAACGCATTTTACATTCATAAAATAAGTAAAAAGTAAGAAATATTTGCAGAGAAAAAACATATTTTTTCAACAAATAGTTTCTCAATGATATAAATATAAATTAGGGTGATATAAATTAGGTTTCCCCATAATTTCTACAATTAAAACGAAATAGGCTGGTCATTACGTACATCGTCGCTTCCCGGGAATACAATTACACGGACTGATTGCTTGCATGATGGCTGACCACCTCATTCCGTGGAGTAATATTTCCTAATTAGTTAAGGGTTATCATTACAATTTCCGAAGTTATCGTAACTCTCTCGCCAACCTATTATTGTCCCACTGCTGGGCACGGGTCTTCTCTCAGAATGTGAGAGTTTTAGGCCATAGTCCAACACGCTGGCTAAGTGTGAATTGGCAATTGGTGGTTTTCGTAACTATTTGACATTAATACACCCAAGTTTAAGATTAAAGATGAATTAAAAAAAAACCTCTTTTTTAAATAGATAAACATATACCACTGGTTCTGTTTACCACGGTAATTATACAGTATCTTCACGTTAATCTAGACCATAAACTATCTTTGAGCCAAATTTCAACGAAATCCAACCATTAATTTCTACGCGAAAGAGTACACACACACATACACTCTCACAAACTCACATTTATAATATTAACTGAGATCTGTGCAGAAAATAAAAAAATATTTTTTATTTTTTTTCCCCAACAAATTGTTTCTTAATAACAACTCACAGTTTAAATGAGATTCCCTATAATTTCTGTAGTTAAAACGAAATAGGCTGGTCATTACGTAGATCGTCGCTCGGCCGCTCCCCGGGAATACAATTACACGGGACTGATTGCTCGCCTGATGGCTGACCACCTCATTCCGTGGAGTAATATTTGATCATTAATTTAGGGTTACGATAATTCTGACACTGTCATAATTGTTTGATTTTAAAGAACCCATTTTTATTTTCTAAGACATATTTTTTTCTAAATAGATACAAATATAGAGAACTAGCATATTCCCGTGGCTCCTACTACTATGACCACGATCACCATAGTAATAAGTTTTCCATGTGTTAATCCAAGTCAGAAACTACCTATGTGCCAAATTTCATTAAAATCCGAAGAGTAGTTTTTTGCGTGAAAGAATAGCAAACACACATGCATTCTCGCAAACTTTATAAAAAAAAAATAAGAAGTGATATGTACAAAAATAAAAAAATAAAAATAAAAAAAACAAAAGTAAGTAGTCCTTTGTACTTAAGTTTATAATGTCTGTTTTTTATGTATTGTTTGTGTACAAAAATTATAAAATAAATAAAATAAATAAATAAAAAAATATATATTTTC